>JAWNPR010000061.1:3240000-3280000 GCA_035047405.1 Drosophila stalkeri | reverse complement strand
CGCATAGCAAAGTACACATGCATACACACGCTGATCTACGCTTGTACGCATGCATGTGTGTATGCATTGCAGGCGTCTTGCTGACTCGCTGTCTCGCTTGCTCTGTCACGTTTGTTAAGCTGCGAAAACTTATTTGATTCATAATTCTGTTTCGTAATCAAACTGTCAGGTCTATATGTCAAACCAAACTGTATGACTTTAAAATAAGTGTTTTAACACATTTTTAGGTGAATTGGGGACCGGGATCCAAAATCTGACAAAAACCGATATTGTATTAAATTAGTATCTATGTATATCTATATAAAAAAAATAAAAATTATTATGGACTTAGAACTTGTCAATGGACATAAGACTTAACATCGGTGTTGTAGAACTCGCGATGATCTAACATTACATGCAACAGTCTAGCCATCTACACCACGGCACATCTTAAATTCGCAATAGCGAAAACGAATGAAATTCAGTGCTATGCGTCATATACGAAACAAAACAAAAACTAAAGCAGAGGCTGAAAATACAAATACAATTCAAAAACAATGCTAAACACAATTCAAAGACAATTCTGATTCTAAGAATCTGCATGGATGGCAACATAGAAAACAGCCCAAGCTGTTTTGTGTGTATATGTGCACACGCATAGGAAAATTGCTTTGCGTTGCCAACGTTGCTTGCATTTGCATTGCGATTTTAATTGCTTTATTTCGTTTAATAAATATGAACGTATTTAAGGAATTGTATTAAAAGTTTCAGCATATGATCTAGATATTCTATTGAACATTTTACGATTTTTTAGAAATCTCAACGCTTACAATTAGCTTTACATACAAATGTACAAATGCGCACGCAGCCACACGCTGATCTACGCTTGCACGTATACATACATACATATGTATATGTATGTATGTACGCATTGCAGGCGTCTTGCTGACGCGCTGCCTAGCTTGCTCTGCCACGTGGGTTGCGTTGCGACAACTTCTATGATTAATAACTCTGTTTCTAGATGGACATTTGTAATCACACGTTCAGATTATGATCATGACAATCATATCTATATGCCAAACCAAACTGTATGTCTCTAGTATTTGAAATACATTTTTTACACATTTGGGGGTGTGGAGATGAATTGGGGACCGGAATCCAAAATCTGCCAAAAACCGAAATTGTATTAAATTAATATCTATATAAATGTAGAAGACTTGGAGACTCTAACTCTAAAGATGAGCGAGATATAATTTTATAACTGATTCTCGATAAATTGATATATCGATAACTCTGGAAATATAAGAGTTATCGAATTTCTGAAACAAACTCGTACTGCGCGTGCAATATACGAACCTAACACAAAAAGAATGAAGTCTCTAGCTTTTGTATCTTCGGATATCCTTGCGTTCAAACATACGGACAGACGGACAGACGGACATGGCTATATCAACTTTTCTCGTCACCCTGATCAAGAATATATATACTTTATGGGGTCTGCCACGCCTCCTTCTCCCTGTTACATACATTTAACAAAACCATTATACCCTGATTTCCCATTTTCAATGGGTTCAGGGTATAAAAAAAAGAAAGAAAAGGCAGCAACAACAATGCAGCAAAGTGGGTGACTGTGTGTGTGTGTGTGTGTGTGTGTGTGTGTTTGTGTGTGTGTGTGTGTGTGTTAATATGAGGGTCTTCAAGTGTTCAAGCAAGACTCGTGTGCTAGTTCGAAAGATTTGAATAAAGTTATATGAAATCGAAAATATTCAAACTTGATTTTTAGAGACAAGCTTATTATTTAGCTTGCATTTATTTTTATATATTATTATATTTAAATATATATATTCTCTTAATATTTATCTGTATATAATATTATATTTAAATATATATATAATATATATATATTTCTTTTATTATATCTATATTGCATTGCCCTTGATGTTTGACATAATTTCTTTCAATTTTTTTGTCTTTCAGCATTTTATCAAAAGTTTGCGCCCGCAGCAAAACTTTATGCGGCTTAGTTTATCCCACCCTCAATTTTCAACTTTCTCTTCACTAGTTATTATACATATATAGCTAGCTCTCCCTTTCATTCACACACTCACACACACATTCTCTCTCTCTCTCTCTCTCTCTCTCTCTTTCAGTGACTTTTCCTCTTTATGCATATGTACGTGTGTGAATTGTTGTTGGTCATGCTGCGGGTGCAGATTTTCAGAGATACGAGAGCAGGGAGTTTAACTCCCTCAAAAAAAAAAAAAAAAAAAGTGAAGTGAGTACGAAACTGGCTCTATTGCATGTTATATATGCCATATAGTCATCATTTTCTTTTTGGTTTTTTGCGCTATAAGTTTTTAATATTATTAAAATGCATTTAAATAAGTTTTTATAGAGAGGGACATATATATAGTATATACATATGCATATTATAAAATCAGTCTGGCATAAGGCTCACATTAGTATCCTCCACAGGGCGGCGAATGTCATCCTTTTGACCTCTGGCTTAACTATAATTTTTGTATTTTTTTTTTTTTTTATATTGCCCTCATTTGAAATTAAATTAAGAACTTTATCTTATTCTGATCAGGGCATAATGAAGAGAGCTGACAGCATATTCATTGTTTCAAAAATAAACTCTTCGATCGACGCCTCTGCACATCTATAGAAAATCCCCAAAATGTTGCCCAGAAATCAATTATTCATTGTGGCCTTTTTTTTTGTGATGGGCGTGGCTCTTGCCAATATTATTGCCAACAATCTTTCACAAATTATGCAAGAAACAATTTGCATACAAATCGAAAGAAAGACAACCAAATTGAATTTGCCCAACAATTTATGCACTCAAAAGAACGCCTAATTGGAAAATAGTTCAAAGTTAAATTTGACTTGTCAAGTAAATATATCTAAATGATGATTAATAGGTCTATGAAAACCAATGCAATGGATTATTTATCTGTGAGTTCAATTCATTGAAAATGTTTGCAAAATGCATTCAAATGTTTATAGCTGCTTGAAGTGGGTGTGGCACAGCCCATATTGTGTGCCCTTACATGTCTATACAGCTTGCAGATTGCAGCAGTAAAATATAATTGTATAATGAATTAAATTGTGGATTGTTAAATATATAGTTCTTAATACTTTTTTATTTATTATTTATTTATTTTTTTTTTTATTTATTTTGTTATTTCATTTTTATTATATATGTTATAGGTTGAATAATTGACTGAATATCAAGGATATTATACATATAATATATAATATTATTTGCAATAAAAATATTTACATACTTAGTATTAATATTGGAAGAATACTTTGTTAATAGTGAGAAAGCGCTGATTGTTAGATGTTGACTGATTGATCAAGGACATTATATAACATTTGAATAAGCATTCGACTTAGGATTATTATTGTCATAAGCATTCTGAATAATTGAAGAAGAATTAGTGGTAATTGAAGAAAAAGTATTGGAAAAGCATCTCCATTATATGTAATATATATTTTCGTAAAGAGTACGACATATGTAAGTAGTTCAAGTTGGTCAAGTTTTTCTTTTTACCGGTAACTCAATCTTTTAAGTAATCGATAAATATCGATTAGTTAATAGACCTATTGAATAATATTATTAATAGAGCTAATAGAATAATATTCTATTATTTCAGCAATAATCGATAAATATCGATTAGTTAATAGACATATCGAATAATATTAATAATAGAGCTAATAGAATAATATTCTATTATTTCAGCAATTCGCTCAACGATTTTATTCGAAATATTTATCAATAAGAATCTCAAGTAACCCATTCTAATTCATTCTTTCATTATCTAATCGATAATATATCGAAAAATGCATGAAAACATAATATTACGCATTCAACAGTTCACACTAACATTTTAGTAAAATATATATTTGAATAAATCAATTTTCATATTTACTATAGCACAAAAGATATTTTTTATACATCATTCCGCTTTCCAGATGTAACAAAATAAAATAATATAATATAATATAATATATATATATCTAGAAAAATAAATAAAAATTCTTATAAAACTCACCTGGATTATTGCGAAGACGCGACTCGCCGAGCAGCGAGGCTGCTGCAGGTGCTGGAAGGAAGCTATCCAAGTTGTTTAGGGCCACGATGGCCAGTGCTAGGATCAGGATCATTTGGGTGCAGCGGCTGGTGCTGCTGTTGCTGTTGCTGTTGCTGTTGCAATTGGTTCTATATGAGCTCAGCTGTTGTATGTGTTGTTGTTTACTGCTTAACGTTGTTGTTGTTGTGGTTGTTGTTGTCGCTTTCGTTGTCGCTGTTGTTGTTAGCAGTGTTGGTGGCGGCCATCGGGAACGCTTCTTGGCATTGTTGGGAGGTTTGCGGCCACATCCGAATCCAATGCCCACGGGCGTCGGATTCATTTTGGCGTTGTCTTTGGCCACTTGTCAGTTGGTTGTCTCAATTTGCTTAGACTTTGTTCTTTATATATTTCTGTGTGTGTTTGTCTTGAGACTTTTTGTTTAATTTATATTAACTTTTCTTTGGCTCTGTTTCTATTTTCTTTTCTTTTTTCTTCTTTCTTTTCTTTTAGCGGTCGTGCGCACTTTCTAACACTGCACTTGGCTGCTGGCGCTGCACTCTTTCTATTGAAAATGATATATATATATAAATATATTTATATATAATAATATATGTAAATATTTTCGACTATAATGCCGCTGCGACGACGATCAATTAAAACAGCAATTAACGATGCTTAAATGCAGTTTATGTGTATATATACAAACATACATACGTACATACATACATACATACATATATAGATGTATATCTATAAGTAATGATATAAATTAATTTAAAGCAATTCAATCAGTTTTCTCTTTTATGCAGATACGCAGAAATATATATATATATATATATATATATATATATATATATATATATATCAGATATCTTTGCGCTCTATTGCAACTGCCTGCGCTTCTCTCTAGAGTCCAACAATTCCCCCTTACTCCTCCTACTCCAACTCCCCCTCTCTCTCTCTCGCTCTTACACTTTCTCGCCAATTCTTATACGCTCTCGCCCCCCTTTATCTCCCTATCCCCCGTCTCTCTCTCTCTCTTTTGTCGTTTTTAACACTTTTTACAATAATTGAAAAACTTTTTGCCGTTTTATGTGAACTTTTGCCGTCGACTTTGCGGGCGGCAACGTCGTCAACTTTTTTTTTTTTTTTTTATCAGCACTCAAAAATTAAAATTAATATTGCACTTTATTTATGTATATGTATGTCTGTGTGTGGCAGACAGAAAGAGAGCCAACTAGAGAGCGAGAGAGACAGGCAGAGAGAGTGAAAGCAAAAGCAAAAAGATTATGCGTTGCATTATTGTTGTGGCGGCTGTAAATCCATTACAATTTAAGTTTGTCCGCAATATCTGGAATGAGAAAATTAAAATAATACTTAGATTAATTAAAGCTCAAATTGAGTGCGATTAAGATGTAAATTACATGGTATTTAATACAAATCTTTATATATATATATATATATATATATATATATATATATATATATATATATATATATATATATATGTATTGAAATTTATGTTGCTATGGAAATGGATAAAAAACGAACTTTTGACCTTTAGCTGTGGAAAACGAGATTCATTCAAATCATTTGATTTATGTTCACGTGCTCAGCTAATGTTAGTCAATTGTAGAGATTAGATTAACGATATAGTATATACCCTGTAAAATGCTATGAGATAGAGATAGAGATAGATATAGAGATAGATATAGAGATAGAGATAGAGATTGAGATTGAGATTGAGATTGAGATTGAGATTCAGATAGAGATAGAGATAGAGATAGAGATAGAGATAGAGATAGAGATAGAGATAGAGATAGAGATAGAGATAGAGATAGAGATAGAGATAGAGATAGAGATAGAGATAGAGATAGAGATAGAGATAGAGATAGAGATAGAGATAGAGATAGAGATAGAGATAGAGATAGAGATAGAGATAGAGATAGACATAGAGATAGAGATAGAGATAGAGATAGAGATAGAGATAGAGATAGAGATAGAGATAGAGATAGATATAGATATAGATATAGATATAGAGATAGATATAGAGATAGAGATAGAGATAGAGATAGAGATAGAGATAGAGGTAGAGATAGAGATAGAGATAGAGATAGAGATAGAGATAGAGATAGAGATAGAGATAGAGATAGAGATAGAGATAGAGATAGAGATAGAGATAGAGATAGAGATTGGGATTGGGATTGGGATTGAGATATTTTTATGAGCATCGATATTTATATGGAGTATGTAAAAGTCGTTCATTAGTTTATCTACTAAGTATAGTTACGCATATACTTATATACATATATACCCACACACACACACACACACACACACACACTCACACACACACTCACACACACACATCCATGCATGCATGCCCAAAATTCATGCTCATTCTTGTCCATTATCTCAGCATTAGGCATAACACAATGGGGCAGTAATAAATGACGTATTTATTTAACAAAAGTGCCTCCGCTTATGAATTACCGCAGCCCAAAACGTCGAAGAGGAAGAAGAAGAAGATGATGATGATGACGGAAAAAAAATAGAACATTGTAAAGATTCCGTTAAATTAAAGCACAAATGAAATGCACGGCACGCAGCGAACGCAACGCAACGAAAGCGAAAATCAAAATAATAATAATGTATTAAAAAAAATGAGCTACAATAAGATACAAAAGCAGCTAAAGATCATAATAGATGGCGGCATTCGCCACTCGGCGACCCAGCGAAGAGACCAGCGCTCTCCATCCCCCTTCCCCAACCCCGCTCACCAGCTGAGGGGGAGGTGGATGGGCTGGGTACAGCACCTTCAAGTGGAAAATAGGCCCACAAAGAAGCCACAAAACAACAGCAACAGAATCAACTTTCAACTGTAGACTCTGTGGCGAGCAACAACAACAACAACAACAACAACGACAACAACAATGGGGGAGTAAGAAGAGATGAATGAACGAAAGGAGGACGCAATGCAGTGGGAATAGGGACGGAGCAACAAACGGTTGTCGGGGCCAGGCCGACTGACGGACCCAACCGACCGACCCGAGCGACCCAAGCGAATGTCGACAACGATGTCGTCAACAGCACCGAGTCCAGCAACAACAACAACAGCAACAACAACAACAACAACAACAGCAACAGCAACACAAAAGAAATTGCTAATGTGCGCAAATAACGGCAAATGGCGCAAATAGAAAAACGCACGCACACATACGCATCCATTGTGTTCTCGCTCTCGCTTGCACCTACAGCAGCATTTCCCTATCGCCATTGCTCTTTCTGTCTTCCTCTTCGTGTACTTCTTCTTCTTTTTTTTTCTCTTCGTGCGCCTTCAGCTTAAAAGACAATTGAAATTGAAAATCAGTGAAACCTGTTTTCGCACACGTAAAATCAACACGCACGCAGCCGTTAGCTTTCGAGGTGTCCGATGAGAGCAAGCAAGCAAGCAGTAAGCAAGAGTGTTCTAATGGAGGATGTGCTCGACTTGAAGATACCCAGTATTAGAATATTTGTTGGCAAGCTATAAGGAATAAAAGTGCTCTAATAGCATATGTGCTCGACTTGAAGATACCCAGTATTAAAATATTTTAAGCATTCACTATTATTTTAAATTTCACATTCTTTTAGAGAAACTGAATAAATATGGCATCGACACAGCTAAATAACAAGCAAGCCGTTAAAACTAAGCGAGTTCTACTTCTTCGACTTGAAGATACCCAGTACTAGAATACTCTAAGCATTCACTATTCTATACACACTATACTAAACAATACAACTAAAAAGTAATATTCCATGACTTAAGCTAAGCTGTAAAGACTGAGAATGCTCTAGTAGCAAATGTGCTCGACTTGAAGATACCCAGTATTAGAATATTTTGTTCTTTCTTTGAGCACTCTTTGGGCCAACTTCTATAGAATAACTGGATAAATATGATATTAATACAGCTAAATAAAAATTTTACAGAGCAAGCAGTAACAACTAAGAGTGTTTTAATATACAACTTGCTCGACTCGAATATACCCAGTACCTTAATATTTTATATGTATTTATGTATAGATAAACTTTGTCTGTTCAACACTCTCAGGCTTGCAAAATTTCCAAAGCTTAAGTTTATATAGCATATCATATACATTGGTAATGTGCCCGACTTGAAGATACCCAGTTCTTTCATTATATTTGAGCAATTACTATTATATATTTAACAAACTTGATTTCTTCACCTCTCTTCAGCCAACTTCTACAGAGTAGTTGGATAATTTTATCCATAACATATTTAACTAAAAAGTATTCACACTTTTTGAAAGAAAAAAAAGAGGAAATATATACGACTCGATATCCGGTATTACACGATATTAAACATTTATTCTATATATTTGACAACCTAGCTCGCTTTTGCACTTTCATAACTAGGTGAATAAATATAATGTCAACAACTCATCGAAATACAAATTTTCCAAGGCCAACACTTAAATGTAAGGAGTGAGTGAGCCTTCCATATTCCCACATTTCATCTAGGTATTATTTGTGTCAAAAATTTGCGTGAAGCTGTAAGTGCTTGATCTCACATAATTCTAATATCCCGGGCATGCCTAGTCAGTGCCCACGCTGGCGGATGCGGGGATATGCGAGTACGTGAGAAAAGCGCGAAGCACGGCAGAATCGCTTGACGCACCTGTCCGTTGCCATTGGGGGGCCGCGGGAGCGGGCATCGAAATTGGTATCGCCCGGCGTTTTGGATGTCATCACGGCTGGAAATTGAAATTTCAAGCCAAGGGGTGTGGCGAGAGCCAATCACGCGCCTATCTTTATGCCGGTCTTAGATGCTACCGAACCCCTCCTCCCCCCTGTTCAATTTCCTCCCCCTAAAAATAATTTCGAGCTGGATTTATTGTGCACCTCTCAAAGCCGCGCTAATGTGCGCGATGAAAAGCGAGGGGTATGGCGACGAACCACCTTATAGGGGCGGGTTGATTTTGTGTTTGCTTGGTGGTGGCATTATTTTCTTCTTCTTCTATTTCTTCTTGTTCTTCTTCTTCTTTTCTACTCGTTTTGATGCCAAAACACCATCCAAAGTGTCGGCCAATTTGCCAAGCTGCCGTTGACGGCATCAGGTGCGCATTATGTCAGAATGTGAATTATAATAAACAAAACGAAAAACGAAACGCAAAAAAATGAAGAAGAAAAAGTGAATAGAAATAATAACATAAAATATATTTAAAAGCATGAAATTTGAATTTGCGGCATCATGGCAAAAGTATTTACAGTAAATTGGTTCGACGAGTATTGGTAGCCATATATACATATATATATAAATATATATATATATATATATATTATATATGTGTGTATATATAATATATTCTTTTTTATAATATATATATATTTTTTTATATTCTTAAAGTATATTTGAAGTCTTATTCAGCATGAAGTTGTCTAACTGTCTGCCTGCCAGCTTAGATGCAAGCTGATGTCATATCGGATCAGCTGGCTAAGATCTGAGATAAACTTTTATTGAGAGTCTTATAATATCAGTTAAAATCAGAGATGAACTCTTATGTTATAGACATCATATAGGATAGAATACGCCATATAGATAGATCTTTGAATACATTATATAGAAAATCACTTTTTTTTTTTTATTTTTTAGTATATATCTTATCACATCATATAGCTTATCATTTAATGAACTCTGTTAGCAGCTGTTGAAAGTCTTATAATATCAGTCAAAATCTGAGATGAACTCTTATATTATAGATATTATATGGGATACTCCATATCGCTAGGTCTTTAAATACTTTATATACAAACATATAAATTATTTAAGATATGACAGCAGATTTCTTCTATATCATATCATATTTTATGAACTCTCTTTGCAGGGTATTAAGATAAAAGCAATTGCGCTTCAATTCAACTGGCTATATATAGACTTATATATATGTATATATATATATATATATATATATATATATATATTTATTTACTTGCGATCTCTTGAATATTATGTGTTCGCAGTGTTCAAGTTTGCTGTTGAGGTCGCGTTTTAGGCTTACTCATCAACATGGCCAACACCGAGATTGGGACAGCAGCTGTCTTTGGCCAGTCAGCAGAATTGGCTATCTGCTTCTTCTTCCTTTGACCGGCTTTGCTGTGCTTTAGCCAACTTTAGCGTGCTTTCATTGCGAGCGCTGCCATTTGCGTGTGACAAATTGTACTAAAAATTCAATGGCTCAGATACATACACACACACACACACACACACACACACACACACACACACACACACACATACACATACATGTACATTATGAATGTGGGTATGCATGCAAAGATGTATATGTTTAGGTATATGAATACATAGGTAAAATGACTTTTTGGGGTTGCCGCAGTCAACTTTTTATTGCTGCTGAGATTTTTTTCTGCTTTTGAATACTCTTGAAAAGAGTTTAATGAGAATGTGTTGAAATATGTAACATTCAATGCATTAGTTAGACTTGAATTGACTGAGATGACATTATAGTGTATGTATATGTAAAGACAGTATATATAGTTGCTCATATTAGCTATCTCAATTAATCCACAAATGATTGTATTGAAAAGACTGAAATAATTATAAAGAAATTATTATATACATTTTTCTTTACATCGAACAACTCCTAACAAAATATTTCTATATCAGTTGAAGCTTTGAAATGAAATGGAAAATCTTTCCTGTTCCTTATACATATATCTGGATCCAGTTTTACTCTAAAACTAACCTTGGAGTTAGCTTTTAAGCCAACTCTCTATCAATCCCTTAGAGCCTTTCCTTTCTGTCTCTCTCTCTATTCCTTTCTTTTCCCTTATTTCTCTTTCTCTCTCTGGCTCCCTCTTCTCTCCATTTTCTTTTCTCTGATCTTTCTGTTTTCTCTGTTTGAATCTAACAATCTATTTCTCTTTCTCTTTTCTTCTCTTTTTCTCATTTTCTTTATTTTCTTTCGTTGTTCTTTGTTTTTCTCTCTCGCTCTCTCTCTTCTCTCACTTTTACTTTACTCTTTCTCTTACTAACATGTTCTTTGTTTCTTCCTCTCTTCTGTCACCATCTTATTGTATATCCATATGTATCTCTTCTTTCTTTGTCCTTTTTAGTCTCGTTCCCTCACTTCTCTTATTTCTGTTTCTGTCTCTATCTGCCTATCTCTATCTCTCTTTCTTTCTCTCTCTTTCTCTCTCTCTCACTCTCTCCCTTTCTCTCTCTCTCTCACTCTCTCTCTCACTCTCTCTCTCTCTCTCTCCCTCTCTCTCTTTCTCTCTCTCTCTCTCTCTGTCACTCTTATATATTTCTTATTTCCTTTTTCTTTCTTTATATCTTTGCTTTGTCTCCATTTTTCTCCTTTGTTCTATTTCTCTCTCTCTATTCCTCTATTTTCTCTCTGCCTGTCTCTCTCTCTCTCTCTCTCTCTCTCGCTTTTCATTTTTGCCTGACTTCAATGGGCTTAATGAAACATTTAAAGGGCATTTATGCAGCTGCTCTCGCTCTTCGCTTTCTCATCGTTTGTTGACTTTCTTGCTGTGGCTATGCGGCTTCTGCTCTGCTTTGCTCTGCTCTGCTCTGCTCAAGCTCAGCTCTGTTTTGTTATTTTTTTTTTTTTTTTTTTACTCTCGCGATTTTTGCTGCGTTCTATTCGCTTGCTTTTGGGCTTTTTACACGGCTTTACAGAGCGTGTGTGTGTGTGTGTGAGTTTTTCTCTATTTAGGTTAAATACTCGCATCAGCAACAACTACAAAGTGTGTGTGTGTGTGTGTGTGTGTATGTCTGTGTGTGTGTGTGTTAAAAACTGTGTTAATAGGTGAAGTTTAAATGATTTTCGCATTGTGCAGCATTTATTATTTTTATTTTATATTTTTTAGCTGCGTTACTTCATTTTGTTTTATTTTATTTTATTTTGTTTAATTTTTTTTTTTTAAATTATGAACTTGTGAAATTTGCAAAAAGTGTTAAGCGACAGAGATAGCTGGCACATTAACATATGATTGTACTAGTCAAGTATGTATGTATGTATGTATATGTACATATGTATGTACAATAACAACAATAACAATAGCAAGAGCAACAGCAATAGCAACAAATACAATCACAAGCATCATAAATCAATTGGGCAACATTTTCATTTATTTATTTATTTATTACGTTTGCAAAAGCAGCAAATCACATTGTAGGTAAATATCCCAAACATGCTGCCCAGGCTCTGGGCTTGGCTCAGGCTCAGGCTCAGGCCCTTTGACAAGGCCAATTGAATACTGATATGGGGCCAGAAACGGGGAAAATTTCGGATACGGATACGCTGATACCGTTACGGACATGGACACGGACACGGGCACGGACAAGGGCGGCCTCTTCAACCGCTCAACCACTCGGCCGTTCACCGAGTCTGGCAAATGCGAAATACGGCGACAATGGCAAACATTTTATTATATTTCATCGTGTTATTTGGGCTTCCTTTGTTGCTGCGATTTTTGTTGTTGTTTCGTCATGTATTTGTACTTCTTACAGGTGCCTCTCTCTCTCTCTCTGTATGTGTGTGTGTGTGTGGCCCTCTTTACGGCTTCGATTTCAATTTTCATGCCCAAGGCCAGCAGTAGAAATCCCTTTTTGGCAATGCTTTCTCATATACCCAATTCGGGTCAATTGAAAGCAAGTCCACAAGCACATACATACACGTATACGTATGCGTATGCGTATATATATTATGTACAGTACAAATCCCAGTTAATGGACAGCATCTTGGAGCAAACATTTTAAGCCAGCGAGAGAGCCAGGCCGTCTTAAAATTACTTTGTTTACCTTTTAGCGTTAAGAGATACGCCTTTCGATATAAATATTTAATGTATTTATTTTTCTCTTTTTAAGTCAATTTCAATTAATCAAAAATGTTGCTCGATCAACTAATATATATATAAATATCTATATCTGATATGTTTGTGCTTTTAGATTTGCCGTTCGATATAAATATATAATGATTTTTTTTATTTAAAATATTCAAAAGTCAATTTCAATTTATCTTCGCTTTGAATCATGTCAGAAATGCATTCAAATTTGTAATAAAAAAAGAAAATAAATAAAATAACATCTATCTAGATTTATCTAGATCTATATAGAAATGTTGAAAAATTATTCTAGCTAATTTGTTGAGCTTGCGGAGATGATTCATGCGAGACATGTGAGTCGGGCATAACCCGTTTGAGTGCTGGGTGTGAGTATATTGATTGTAGTAGTTGGCATATCTCAAAGCTCTCGCTGCCTCCTGGTAAGTGTGGGGCATAGTTAGGTTGAGTATTAAACCTGCCCTTCGAGCCTAACAAAATGTTTCCAACTAAGTCTTCGATTTGTTCATCAATTGTTGTTGCCGTTGCTGTTTAGACATGCAAAACCATTTGGGACTCTTCGGCACGATTATCCTTTCTTTTTTTCACTCCCCCCCGCCCCCTTTATCGAGAACTCAATTTGAAATGTATGTGACTGGGCTAAGTTCATCAGGTGCGCGCGACCCTTTGAACTTTTGATGAAACAGATTGACTGACTGACTGGCTGACTGAGTGACTGACTGGCTGACCGACAGCAGTTCTGTTAGCCAAAAGGGTGCGGCTAAACTGATGGGAAATGCCTTTAAGCCGCCAGCTTTGTTTTAACAGCGTTAACCAGAAATTCTAGCTACTAGCTGCAGCCCCAGCTGGATACATTCATTCGCACACACACACACACACACACACAAACACATGCACACATATATATATATATAGACGAATCGAGAATTCACACACTTAGTGTATGGCATATGTCATGTGATATGTGACGGCAGGCTATAAATTAAAAGCCAGCCAAGGGAATGCACAGCGAGAGCGAGGGAGGTTTGGGAGTCATGACTGGAGCTGGGCGAGGAAAAAGCATTTGATATGCTGCAGGAAATCGAAATAATAGATTCAAATGCTACGGCAGCTAGCTCAAAGTGGGTTGGGTGAGAAAACGAGTGGATCGTCACTGGGGACCGGAGGCATTGGGTCAGACCATTAATCACAATCAAATCAGTGAAACAGCTAGCAGATTAGTAGAGCCACGGGCCAACGCACAGAGCAATGCGATTCCGAATGCCAATGCTGAAACAAATAATAATAATATGACTCAAATAATAGTAATAATAATAATAATCATCATCATTTGAATGCCGCTTAATGAATCTCTATCTCTCTCTCTCAGTCTCAGTCTCAGTCTCAGTCTCAGTTTGTGTGGGCGAATTTCAGACTGCAAGCTGAAAAAGGAGCTGCCCAAGAGGTCATTACCATTGTAAACACTAACAAGGAAGTTGCACAGATGCGGGCACTCAAAAAGAGAAAAACAACTCCCAAATATATGTATATACAAGTATGCATAGATGCATAAATAATAGCAGAACGAGCTGCATCCGGAAAATAAGTGAGGAAAAACGCGTCAAAGTGAAAGCCCAGCCAAAGCAAATGATGAACTGATGGACTGACAGCAGCAGCAGCAGCAGCTCAAATGAAGTGTCCATTGCTGTTGCTGTTGCTGTTGCTGTTGTTGCTGCTGTTGCTATTGTTGCTGCTGCTGCTTCTTCTGTCTTTTGAGGTGCGACAGCAGACACACCCTGAAGGAAACGCGATAGATCTGGCCAAATTAGGGCCGCCAAGTGGAACCAGCGCACCCAAAAAAACAACAACAAAATAAAATAAAAAATAAAAATAAAAATAAAAAAATATATAAATTTAAATACTCCAGTCAACCATCCGTAGAGTCTTCAATTTGCATCTCAAAGGCATTTTAGCTGTCAATTATTATATTTGCATTTCTATTTCGCTCTCTCACGTTCTTCAGATATTAATTGCTTTAGCTCTTAATCGAATTATTCTTTATTAAAGTCGTGCCAAATAGATTAGCGCTCGTTTCTTTTCATTTTTCACTTTGTGTATGTAAGACAATTTAAAAGAAGGAATTTCATGGATATTAAATTTTAATAAAGTGTGAGAAAGCGTATGAAAAATGATTTAAGTAAAGTAAAATGAGAGTATTTATCAAGAATCTTATTTACTTGACACACTTCTCCAATTACACTGGACAGCAAACGTTTTGAACTGTAAATTATTATATATATAATATATAATACACTTTAATAATAATTTTTATATAGTTAAATATTTACTAAAAGTTATTTAACCTCCTCATAAATTTGCCTAGACGAACTTCCCCTTTTGAAACCCCTTGGATTTTCTTTGGATTTGAAGCCAAGATTAATACGAAACACAAATAAAAATAAATTGTTTATTCAATTACAAGTCAATGTGAATCACATTTCACAAATAATTAATGCTACCTATATGGGAGATATATAGAGAGGCTTTACATTTGGGTAACAGCTGCTCCTTACTCCATAAACAAACTCCAATCAAGAGAACGCCGCATTATAAGACGCTTCATTGGTTTTTCATTTGAGCAGGAATGATGTGACATCATGTAAGATTTTAAACTCAAATACTTCATCAACTATAATTAACTCTCTAACGCTCAAAAGTGTCATCAGACAATTATTTTATTAATAAAAAAAAACAGGAGCTTTTATTCATTCAAATATTTTTTTCGTTAATGAATCACGCCAAAATACTTTTAAAAAATCTTTGAAAGCTCTCTAAAGCTTTTAAAGGTACTTTTTATTTTCATAAACACAATGTACGTTTTGTATGTGTTAGTAGAATTAATTTTATTTTTTCTTAATTATAAAAGCAATCTATCTCAATATTTTTTGTCGGAATGTATGTATATTTAATACATAAAATAAACATTTCTATTCAATGCGTTTTTTTTCACACTCCAAGAGTGTGTAATTGGGACAATTATTACATTTATTGAACCTGACAGTTAAACGAAAATTTGTAGATTTTTCCCGAGTATATTTCTGAGTTTAGAAGCCTTTGCTTAAAAAATCAACAAATTTTCTAATTAATTTTCTTCAATAGTTTAGAAAACAGCATTATAGGCTTAAGCATCTACAGCCAAACAGAACTCCAAGCACTTCGGATACACTTGCCTTTGATACTCTTCATTTTAGCACATACTGACTTAAAAGAACTTGAACTAGAACACCTGCCAGATCACATACTTCCCTTGCAAAATCCTTGCACTTCACATCCTTAACTCATAGTCCCCTTTCACATCCCTTCACTCTTATAGCTCATCACACCAAAATACAAAAACTTTTTGCATTTCATAGTCGATTTAAGAATCGTCTAAAAAATGTTCTTAGCTTGCACATTTAAAGAACTAAATATTATTTGATAAATAATTAAAACAAATACAAAATAAATTTCTACTAATGAACATTATGCATATATTTAAAGAAATATATTGCCACTTGATCATAAATATATAGGAGCGATAATAATCAAAGTTCGTTTTAGTTTCTATAGAAGCTTGAACATTTTTTTATTGCAATAGAATCTTTTTATTTATAAATTCCCTTTATACTCGAATAACTATAGCAGCTAGTCTACACTAATATTGGCATGTATACATATACATATACATATATGAAAAAATATATAAAATTGAAATATTTGTACGCCAGCCACAGCGTGATATGTGTGAATACCGATTGTTGCTGCTGGCACTGTTCAAGCGGTAACCAAATGCAATTTTTGCTGGCAAAACACAGTTGATTCCAAATAATCCATATGGAATATCCAAAATACAAACACACACGCATACTGGTCTAACAGCAAAACAATAAAGAACTATATACATGTGTATATATGTAGAGTCAATATAAATTTTGCTAAAAAATCAATCAAATTTTGGATTTGCAATTGCAATCGAAGTTAGATCAATGATTCAGAGCCAAGTAAGAGTGCATCGACTATGAGTGTTTGACTAGTAAATACTCTGACCAGCATACAAAACTTTTATTTACACACACACATACATTCACAGCACAGCAATGAGTTCCACAAGGTTTTGTTTTGGGCATTGAATAGGCCCACCAAATTGTGTCTATGCGCTTCAGGCAAAACTTTTCACATTGGAAATTTCGATACTTGAGATTTTTGAGCGCATTGGAGCATGAGATATGGAGAAGGAGCAGAGATAGCATGAGAGATGCACATAAATACAATTATGATACGAAATTTTTGTGATTCAAACTCTTAAATAGAATCAGATAATTAATTTTTGATTTTGATTTCAATCGATTGTATTAAAATGGAAACTAATGTTGATTGGAGGTAAAATGTCTCTCTATAAAAATGTTTATCTATCTCTACTCTTTTCTCTCATCTCTCTTCTCGTATAGTCTCTTAGATGCCAGCATTCATACATAACGACTCAACTCAGTCCCAATCATAGATATCCTTATTAAGGAGAGTCAGTTGAGGTCTGCATCACATTTCATAGCTTTCAACAAAACCAATATATCCATTTAGCTGTTGGCAATGGGTATTCAGGTATCGTATGAATGAAATTAGTAATGCTTGTTACTGCTGCAAAGCTTTATGGCTTTCATTATACAATACACATGTACACACACACATACATTCACATTTCGGGGCGGTTGCCACGCCCAGTTGTGCTTACGCTGGGGCATCATGTGACAACGCATTTAATTAATCATCGTATTTCGCTTAAAAATAAAATTAATAAAAATCGAGAAAAAAGTAAAGTAAAAAAAGTTCACTTTGTCCTCGCTTTAATCGTATTCAATAGAAATCTACCTAGATTCGAATTCGGAAACTTTTTTTAAGCTTAGCCAAGCTGAACTGCAGATACCCTTGCCTTTCATAATAATAATAATAATGAAACTAAAATATATTCGACACGCGAGAAAACTAATATACCCGTTCATGTATATCATTATCCAAGTCACGAGAAGAGAGGGTAATAAAAAACAATAATTTTAATAACTTCTCATGATCTTGTGTATATCAATATATACTTATATTAAATACACTATATACTACATTTGTTTGAGCAATTTGTAGTTCTATTAGTTATTAAAATTTAATAAACAATAAAGTTTTCGTATAGCTGATATGATGTTTGGATGACATAATAGGTAGGTAGGTGAACCGGTTCGAACGATTGATGATATACGTATTTATTTAAGCTTAATATAAATTATTTTATAGTATTTTAATAATTATATATAATATAAAATTCATATTCAATTTAATAAAAAATAAAAAAAAAATACTTTTTAGATTTACTTGAATGAAATGGGAAAAAAATCTGTAAAATTTCTTTCAATTAACATCGTAGCAATTGCACATATACTTATATATATAATTAATTATATTTATAGTTGATTACAAAAGAATTAAAGTCAAACAATATTAATATTTAAATTTATATATTTTTATATAAATATTTATACACATATTAATTAATATTAAATTTAAGTATTTATATTCTTTATTTCACTTTTAATTAATTTTGTATAATAAACAATATTAATATATATTTCATATTTTTATTTAATATGAATATTTTCCCATGTTCACAAATTGCTGTTGCACACACACACACACACACACACACACAGACTAGTAATTGCAGACGGGTATACTGGTAAGGGGCATACTCTAGCCGCACACTCTTCACTTTTTCGCTCAGTTATTAAAATGTGATTTTAATTTTTACCATATTTCAGGTTCGTATATAGAAATATAACATATATATCAACATATATTTTATTGCACTTCTCTCTCTCTCTCTCTCTCTTACTGTGTGCGTGTTCACAGTTTGCTTAGTTCTACATATGTGTTTGTTTTTATTTATATTTGTGCTCAAACAGCTTATAGAAAATTTGATGCGTTCCGAGCTTTGTGTTGATTTTTTTTCTGTGGACTTTGCTATTGTTGTTTTGATTTGTTTTGTTTTTATTTTCCTCTTTTTTTGCTCTCAAATGAATGAGCAAAAATGTTCAAGTATTGCCCGACTAATTTATAATAAAATTCAGAGAGCCCAAATAAACATGCACAAAATTCGTGTACATTTTATAATTTCCAGACACGTTTCGTTTATTTGGTTTATCTTCTGTGTTTGGGCAAGGGCAATGCGGCAGAGAGGTTGGCAGGAGTTAGATATACAGATATACATGTATGTATGTATATGTATCGAAAATATATGTGTATTTCTACGTTTTTTTAAACAGAATGAATGACAGACAAAAAAAAAAAAGAAACTGCAAAAAAATTAGAGGTAAATGCTACGGCTCTTAATTAATTACTTGAAACGTTTTGCGTGTGCAGGTTTAGAAAAAGAAATTAAATTAAATAAAAACTGTTTGATAAATTGCATTGTTTTTAATTTTATTTCACATTAGCACATGACAAAGGGAAAGAGAAAGAGAGAGAGAGAGAGAGAGAGAGAGAGAGAGAGAGAGAGAAGGAATTTAGCTAATTCACATTTTCGATTTCCGACTTATACGAACTCATATAATCTCAATATAAGATCTAAATATGTATATCAGTTAAATTCTTATATAGAGGTCTGGGCACTCGAAGTGTAAGGCATACGCGTAAATACATATAAATAAATAAACAAAGACTAATGTGAATAAAGTGAGTTTACTCTACTTAACATCATATGAACAAGTATGATAACTTGAGGCAATGATACTCATGGCATTCAAATGTTATTGAGTTCTTTAAAATGTATATACTGTACATATACAGTGGATATACAGAGGATAAAAGGATATTAGAGCAATCGAGTTTTATTGAATTTTATACTTGAAGGACTAACAAAGATTTTGGTATATCAACTTTAAAAAAAAATGTTTTACAATTAAAAGTTTAAAAGCAAATATTAACGAAAAAAAAAAATAAAATAAAATAAATAATTTGATAGATGTTTTTGGGACTTTAAGGTACTTAAGAAGCGATATTTCCGTTATATTTTGCATATCTGATGCACGGAATTGTAAATGAGTAAAAGAATGTCAAACTCTTTTCAAGTTTCAGCTTATTTGAGAAATATTGAATAGGAATATATATGTATGTACATATAAAGACTTCTCATATATATGTTTGCATGTTGACAAATTCTATGATATATCTAGTAAAATTTAATTCTATTTCAGGCTTTCGCATTGAAAAGTGTAACTGAACCGCTTTAACATCAATTGTCAGATGAATCAAATTTTGCATTTATTAAAAATTGTATAATTATTATAAATAGCATATATTTAAAAATAAAATAAATAAATTAAATGAGAAGTTTTAACAACTATGCAATCAAATGAGCACAAACACAAAGATTCATTGAAATATAATCAACAAAATGCGTTTAATTAATTGCATATCATATACAAGCAGTACATTTTTCCATTGTTGATTATTATATTTTAATAAATATGAAATTGACTCTTAGCAGCTCCGTTGCAAGCACATGAGACGTCTGATACTTTTTTTTTTTTTACCTTAACGATTGCCCATTGAAAGCGAAATGCGAAGCAGGCAAAAGATTTTCGTTTCATTTTTCGGTTTATTTAATTTTTGTTTTTGTTGAAATTGACTTTTTTGTGTTTGCCTTAATTATTTGAATAGAAGCGCAAACGTTAAACAGTTCAAATTACACATAAATGCAGACGGATATTACTAATATTATGTTAAGACACCAAAATCTTCGCATATCAACGATGAACGATGAAAGACAGAAAGAAACATAAGCACAAAAAGCGAATGACGATGACGACGACGACGACGGCGGCAAAAGGGTCATTCACATTGTGGTGTGCGTGATGGGGAAGTGACTTGACGGTGATTGGAACTGTGAGGAGTGAGGAGTGGGGAGTGGGGGGTGGGGGGATGATGCGTTGTCAGTGTGTAGCCAAAACAGCAAACAGTTAACTGGCAAAATGCAAAAGCAACAGGCAAGCTAGCGAGCTGTATCTTTAGCTGTATCTGCGATATCTTTTGCATACATTAGCGGCCAAAGTTTAACCAACAGAGATAGGGAGAGACAAAGAGAGAGAGAGAGAGAGAGAGAGAGAGAGAGAGGTGTGTGTGTGTGTATATGGAGAGAAGGAGTGAAGCAGAGCAAGAGAGTAGAGCAAATTGTGTAACGATTCCTAACTAAGTAAATGTGAGGCTTCTCTCTCTCTCTCTCTATCTCTATCTCTATCTCTCTTTCACTCTCTCTCTCTCTTAGTTGGCTCTCGCTTGAGGCCAGGGATGAGTAAACAGTATTTGCTTTTTAGTATTCACTATTCAGTATTCAGTGCTTAGACTGATGAGTGTGTTATCTATCCATGTGTGTGTGTGTGTGTGTAAGTGCTGTGTGTGTGTGTGTTAGTGCTGTGTGTGTGTGTTGCCCTTGCGCTTTCTTTTTGGGCAGTTTAATGAACAGGAAACGGAAATCATTTTTACTCGACACTGTCTCACACGCTTGCTTGCTTGCTTGCTTGCCTGTGTGTGCGATGTCTTTCAACAGCGCTTCTCTTCTATATACTGTGTACTATATACAATATACTAGATATCTATAAACTATATATATATATACTATATGCTATATATGCACGTTGCTAAGCACTCTCTGAGCAATTTGTGCCTTTTGTTGTTGTTGTCATAGAATTTTTGTGATCAACGCTTAAATTGCTTCCATAGGTGAGACGCTGCTCCTTGCCACGCCCCCATTATATTGCACATTGCATGGCAGCAGGCAATAAACAAAAGACGGCAAGCAGAAAAACAAAAGCAGCAAAAAAAAAAAAACAATTTAATCAAATGTCAAGCTGAGAGCTACAAGTTCTGGCTCGAAGTAGACTTCGTTGTCTTTTGGATTGGTTATAGAATCTGTTTATAAAGCTGCTCAAATTCACAGAGCGAGTCGTATCGGCGCACAGATACTCTGTAAAATGTATTCTCTTTCCAGAGCTGTGACTTTTCGCAGTTCATTGAGTCTGACAGCTGATATACCCGATGCGTGACCATTTTACACTTACACACGGCACGGCAACTAGTTGGTACATCATAAAAGTTCGACGTGAAGCAGTTTGTTTGGCGTTAATTTCATTTTGGGCACCGCGAGCGTTTACTCTGAATACTAAATGTACTATTAATGCGCACAGCCAGCGGCGGCAGCATTAACAATGGGGAGAAACAACAACAACAACAACAACAACAACAATAATAACAATAACAATAACTGCAAACACTAAATTTTACGCTGCATATGGGGGCAAACAGTAACAATAAAATACTCGACGAACATTTAACTAAATACAGAAATTGTTGCAAACACTTGCTGAGCAGTGTGAGGAGCATAGACCAGAGAGAGAGAGAGATAGAGAGAGAGAGAGAGAGAGAGAGAGAGAGGGGGGCGGGTAGATGAAGAGAGTTTTACAACATTATACTTAAGGGCACTTCGATTTATATAGAATTTCATTACATTACATTACAAGACGAAACTCAACATTCAAAGGCATACAAATTATAGGGTATCTATGTAACAAAACTAACTCATTTCTTTAGCTAGCTATAAAAATTTTACGTGTTTTAAATGTATTTCAAAGTAAAATACAAAAAAGTAAAATATGTCAGTTAAAGAGTCGTTTGAGCGTGCGCGACTCAACAGATACCCTGTAAAGTGTGCTTAGAACTGTCATTTGAGCGTGCGCGACTCAACAGATACCCTGTAAAGTGTGCTTAGAACTGTTAGCAAATCTATTTGAAAAATTTATAAAAAATCAAAATTATTTTATAAATATGATACAAAATGTATTTGGATCTACAAATGATATTATTTAATATAACCTATATAAATTCTATATAACAAAAGCTTCTTTTTATAAATTATATTGATATATTATATATATTGATATTGATATATTATATATTTATAATATATATAAGTAGAAGCTGTACCTTTTCTTATTCGTATAAAAAAGTGTAGAAGTACAAAAAAGAATGTAGGAAGCATTGCGAACCAGTAGGAGAACTGGAGTGGGAGTTATGCTATTAACAGCGCATAATACTGTTAATAGCATGTGAAGTAGGAGCGGTGTCTGTTAATTAACAATTAACATATACATTGATATAGGTATATGCATTATTATATAAATAAATTATATGTACATATACGAATTATATTATTTTATTATTATATTATATAAATATTAATATATCATATATTATACATATTCATTTATTATTTTATTATATTTATTTGAATTTAATATATTATTAGTTTCTTTGATTATGAATTTTATAATTTATATTTATATTATATTATTTAAATAATAAAATATTCTATTGGGCTTTTATTTATATTTTTCTTCTTTTTTTTCGAACAATCTAATTCAGAATTTAAATTACATTGAGCTCAACATTTTTCTGTATTCAAATGTCAAATATTTCAAGCAATTGGCAAATGTTTTACTCGTTTAACTATTATTATGTCCATGGTTGTACCTGCTTCATGCACTCATACATACATGTATTAGATGTTATGAAAAACACACACATACATACATATATAAGTAACATATGTATATATATATAAATATACAAGTATTTGAAGACCTTTTTGACCGTTGCATTTGTGTCTTTTCTGAGCTGAGCATAGAAATGCGAAAACAATGAGCAAATCAACATTAAACTAAATACCTATAGGAGCATATATGAACATGAGTGTATATCTATATATATATATATATGTGGACATATATATACATATATTTACACATACACGGCATATGGAAAAAGAAAAAGAGCAAAGCTTAGGCAAACTAAAAAAAAAAAAAAAACAAGCAAACTGAAACGCAAAAAAAAGAGCTAAATTTAAAAAATTTCGCCTCCGGCTGTAAACAAGAAACAATTGTTTCGAGAGCGTTTGCCAGGGAGCTGAGCTAGGAAGCGTCGCGTCGTCGCGGCATATTGTGGCTAAGCGGGTGTGGGTGCAGGTGGGCAAAAAGAGGGGGTGGGAGGAGGGACGGACGGCATTCAAACTAGTTGGCGGTTCTAGTTGTTGTTGTTGTTGTTGTTGCTGCTGCTGTTGCTGCTGATGCTGATGTTGATGTTGATGAGCTTGAGCGGCGCTGGCTTTAGCTATAATTTAGCTACCTAGACATAAGCATACTTATATATATAATATATATATATATATATATATATATATATATATATAAAGGTATATATATATATATATATATGTATATGCATATGTATATACATATATATACATATACGATATTTACGACGTATGTTGTTTTTGATGTGGATGCTGCTGTTGACTTCGACAACGACGACGCCGTCTGCTCTGAAGCCCATTAAAACTGAACGTAAACCGAAAAATTAGGTTGCCAGTTGACGCACACACACATACACACACACACATACACACACACACACACATACACACACACACACACACATACACTAAATATTACTACTTGGTATTGCAAACTTTGACTTACAGCAGAAGCCGTGGAGACGAAGCTGCACTCCATCAGCAGCAGCAGCAGCAGAAGCAGAAGAAGAAGAAAAAAAAAATGTAATAATGGCGCTTTTGTGGCTCATACCTTTGCCATTTCATAGCCAAAAAATAACGAGCATACGAAATTTATGAAATACTCGCAGAGAAAAACTCACACACTGAAGTTGAAGCCATGCAACGTGCTGCCGGTGCGAATGTTGTTGTTGTTGTTTTTTTTTTGCAATGAATGAAGCTTCAACTCCCATTCGCTGTGCCCACCGTCTTGCACCCACACGCGCTCTCTTGCCTCTCACTCGCCCACCGACAGCCGCAAGCGGCGCAGCGACTATTCATAATGAGCCGGCCAACAGGCCGCAATACAATGCACGATAAATTGCCAGAAGTAGCTACTAATTTGCAGTTAGTCATTCAAAAAAGAAAAACAAGAGACTGAGCAGTGTGGACAGGCATGCACGACCATGAGATACACTGTAAAATGGCGAAGCAAGGCAAGGCAGGCAAATGACGAATAGATGAAAGGAATTAATGTCGTGAGAGTTCACAGAAAGACAGAGAGAAAGAGAGAGAGAGAGAGAGAGAGAGAGAGAGAGAAAGAGACTATTTTAATACATTAATCGATAATTATCGATATCCGTGAGAATGTAAGAGAATGAGCAAACTCTATGATAAGAAGGGATCTAAGTTAGCCTCTGACATAAGCTGGCATACAGCTAACATAAACCTCTCTAGGCTAACGCAATGCTTTGAGGGTATGGTATAAATAGCAGAGACACTCAAACAGATACAAAGCAATAAACAGAGAGAAGTCAGATGGCACAACAGCAAGCGAAAGAGAGAGAGAGAGAGAGAGAGAGAGGGAGTGAGAGCGAGGTTAGTTAGTCGAGTGACAGGCCCGAGCTAGACGAATTGCGAATGTTTTGTGCTCCTTGCTGTGCGCTTTGACTGCATCTAATGACACTAATAAAGTTGGCCCCGCTGATGATAATCTGTCTCTGGCACTCAGCTCGCCGAGGCAGGCAAGCAGGCAGGCAGGCAGGCAGTCAGCAGGATGTGACTATAAAAGATATCTGAGTTCAGTTTAGCGAAAAAAAAGAAAGAAGAAAAACGTCAAGTGACAAGTGCTTAACCAGCGCATACCCTGCAAGCAGACCAATTAAATAGCTTAGCTGATTACGCAGCAAGGTCTACAAACTCTAAGATCAATTAAGAAATGTCTATATATATATATATATATATATATATATGTATATATTCCACATTTGATATATGATATATAGTATATAGTATATCTAAGGCACAGCAGGACATTTGCATAGTCTGTTCGAGCCGTTCGCACTTGACTTGAAATCCTTTGGCTGAACACCAGTGTGACCATTGCTTGCCACAGAACAATTTCAAGGTGCACTGACTGTAACAAATATCTTTATTAAACTTTTACACACACACTCACACACACACACTCACACACACACACACGTTTCGTACCCGTTCGCTTTCCCATGCCCATTTGGAGCCCAGCATCGCCACAGCATCTTGAGAACGAAGTTGGTCTCGTCTTGTCTGGCTGCTGCTGCGCTGCTGCTGCTGCGCTGCTGCTGCTGCTGTTTTCTCGTTATTTGCATTTTATGGTTCGACTTTGGGCAGCGCGGCACAGTGGTGCCAGCTATCAGTTATTCATATACTTCAGCAATGAAATGTCTAATGAATAATGATGTGATTGCATCAGTACTTGTAGTGGATAACTTATGAAAGAGTTTTCCCCTTCAGGCAATCTGTTTTTATTTTGCTCACTTTATTTGCTTTGCGGCCCACTGTGCAATGCTGTTTGTCGTTTCCTCTTATTCTTTTCTTCATTTTTTTTTTTTATTATTATTTTTTTCTTCGCTTCTAATTTAAGTTTGCTGCGCTTTGTTGTTAGCCAAATATTTATGATTGACTTTTATTTGGCGACCAGAAGCTACATGCAAGTCCAGAGGCATCCGCAGCTAAGACCGGAATATGGACTGGGACTGCGACTGGAAGTGGGTGAGTAACAGGAACTGGCAATTGGCCACTGGGCATTCTAGTTATATATATATATATATATACATACATGAACTTTAGATATTTTGCATTTTTGCAAGTTCCACTAAGTAGTTCAGCTCAATTCTGTTCAGTTCAATGCAGTCGAGATATATGTGTGTGTGCATAGAAAAGTTTCTATTTACGAGCATGTTTTTCATTCTTTCTGTGCGTGTGCGTGTGTGTGTGTGTGTGAATGTTAGGAAATCGGAGGCCGTGCTGCCAGCCAGATATTTGTTGTTAACTAACTTTTCAGTCAGCTCACCTTTGATTTGGCCGTTTTGGGGTAAGTTTGTGCTTTTAATTTGTGTGTAAACTGATGCAAACCAATATTGAACTTTGCAATAGCTGGCCAACAAAATGTCAGCTCATTCATTAAAAACTTGCGCAAAGGTTTTTGGTTTTTCGCATTTGGGGATTTCAGGTTTCAGGCAACCCGACTCCGACAGGCCACAGTTCAGTTTAGGTTTCTTCTTTTTATTTGTTATTTTTTTCTTTTCTTTTTTTTTTTTTTTTTTATGTGCCCAGCAATAGCAATTACCTGACCATGTGAAGATTCAATTACAAATTGCCGAAATGAAAAATGAAACAAGCTGAAAGCAAAACATTTGATTGCTCTCTAAGTAGAGGAAATTGGTATAAACAACCAATCAGCTTTCCGATTCGGATTCAGCCTCAAATTTCAGACATACGAGCTTCTATCCCTCAGTAACAAGCTCAAATTTTCATATTTGCCAAAAGGTTTAGGCAGCAAACTGTAATTGGAAAATCGATCTTTGACAGAGAAAATAATAAAAAGCATAAGGCTAGAGGAAATTTTTAGTATTTTCTCATTGTTGTCATTATTATTATTATTATTTGTATCGTGCTTCAAAATAATTTATTTATGATTTTCACATATCGCATTATCAATGCTATTATTATTATCATTGTAGTAGTCATTAACATTGTGAAGTGCAAATAGAATTTAATCATTATCATTTTCATTACTCATTATTACCATTAGCATTGTCATTATTATTATTCTGATCTTGTCAAATATGATGATCATTAACATTGACTTTATTATTTCAATTATTATTTTTGTCATAATTTTTTCATTGTCATTATAATTATTATAATCATTCATTATTATTGTTGTTCTTTTCATTTTCATTGACAATCTCGTTAAATATGATAATCATTATCATAAAGATAATTATTATAATAATTATTATTTTTTTAGTCATCATTTTTCATTGTCATTATTATTATCATTATCATTCATTATTATTATTATTATTGTTTTTATTTTTTTTATAAATAATTGTTATTATCATTGGCATTATTATTGTAATTATCATTTTTGTCATAATTTTGTTGTTCATTATTATTATTATTGTCCTTTTCATTCTCATGCGTCTCGTTATAATCTTAAACAATATAATAATATTTCCATTGACATTATTATAATCATTACCATTCTATTTACAGTTTCATTTCATTTCATTATCATTATCTGTCTCGTTATCATTTTCATTAGCATTAGCATTTGCATAAGCATTAACCATATCTATAACTATCATCATTATCATTATCTTTAGAATTATCAGCTTCCATATGAGTTATTATCATCATTATCATGATTGGCATATAGTCAGTCATCTCGTCATTATTTTCATTAGTATAATTATAATATTTTGTATTTAAATACGTTTCACTCAATTTCCACGGATTTAATGTATTTCCAATGGAAATCGATGCAGATTAAACAAGCAAAAATATAAATGAAAATACCTTACAGAAAATAAACAAAAATAAATAGTTATAATTATACCGATAAAAAACCCTTTTGTTTTCTCTATTTTCATTAATATTTCTTTTTTTTTTTTTTTTGTATTCAGCAAGGCAGTTGCAAATGTTTAATTACCCTCAGGTCTTTTCCGTTTCGGACTTTGTTTGTTTTGCCAATTTTTAGCCGAAAGCAACCATTAAATAAAGGCTAAAAATTAACATTACGTATGCATGTGGCAGACTCGGGTCGAATGATGTCCCGTCTATAAAAAAAAAAACGCCCAATGCGATATTTTTTGGCAATGCCAATAAAAAAGAGCAATAAGAGGAACCGCAGCCAGCAAAAAGTTAGAACTCACCAACAACAACAACAGCAACAGCAAAAGCAGAAATCGAAGCATCGTAAGATTTCTAATTTTTATTTACCTCAACGTTGCCCACCATCATCATTGAAGCTGCGCTGTTGTTGCTTCTAATTAAGTTTTTTGTTTTTGTTTTTATTTTTATTTTTATTTATTTTTTTTTTAGAGACCGGCACGCAAAGCACGTATACGACTCGAGACCTGTTTTTTTGTATATTTGTATATTTTTTTATATGACTTTTTTTTTTTTGTGGCAGGCCTCAGCTGCAGACCTAAGAGTGATCAAAGCTCGACGAGGGATTGAGACTGCGGCTGCGACTGGGAGTGGAACTGAGCTCTTGGGGACTTGGGATTTACCGTATAGATATGTCTGCGGTTTATTACGTATATATATATATACATATATATATATATCGTTAATATCGCCTGTCAGCGTGTATATAATTTGCATTCATTGGCAAATTGTGTTTTTAAATAATTAGCAAACGAATGATTTTCAAACAGAATTTCTTTTCTTTTTTGTATACATACATATACATATATGTATATATGTATATATATATATATGTATATATATATATTTATATTTATTTCTTGTTGTTGTTTTATGGCTCTGAATAATTCCTAGAAAAGTTACGTAGAGTTTTTCGCTTCAAGGTCTGAGCAGGTACAGTTGCTGTAGCTAAAGTTTAATTGCCACTGATTTCTCGGAACCCAATCAAGCGGGTGAAAAAAATCAAAATCAAAATAAAAATGCAATTGATCGAAATAACAAATCTGTGCCGTCTTAAGTATGATTGACACCTTAATAGACGAATCACGAAGCTGCCAAAAAGAATAAAAAGAAAACTAAAGAAAAATAAATAGAGCAAAGAGAAAGGCATGCGGCATGCGGCATGCCAAACACCCTTGATCATATGGCAGGATATTTATATTCCTTAGTCATGCATTGCCATCATACATCATTCTAATGCAAGCTATGACAGCAATGAGTTACCAGCTACAAGTTATAAATATATATATATATATACATATAAATATATATTATTTATAATAAAAAGTAAACAGATAGACTGAAGTGAAGCCCAGGCTTAGTCGAAGTGTTTGTAAATCATTTTACATTTAGATTCTCAGTTTAGCTCTCAAAAGCTACTCAATATGATAATGTGAATAATGGCAAAGTTCTAGAAAGTAGTGGAAGACGTGCTCAATATAACATTGCTCGGCTTGAGTGCTGTGTTAAAGCGTTTGCATTGAGTAATTTCAAAATTGAATTGTATTTCGGTATTTCGAGAGAGCGACGCTGACGTGTGTAGACACATATGTATGTATGTGGTTGGAATCTCTTTGCTTGCCAGCTTAGTTCTAATGCATTTGCATTCCCCAGACGCAGACAACCGCAAGGACACATTCTCAGCCTGGCATGCATCAGTGCTTATCGAGCACCGGCAATTGAGATGCGCTTCTCCCGATGCTCGATACACTCGCTGCAGTCGTTGTTTTCGCTGCTGTTGCATGTGGCGTGTGTGGCGTGTCATCATTAGGATGTTGTCAGAAAACAAGCGCACTATAAACTCTGTCTCTCAGCTTGATCTGGCATCCTCATCGGCGGCTCTAATGCATTTTTCATGCATACATTTAGCAGAGCTGCGCCAATCAGGCGACGAACCACTTCAGTCGCATGCCTGTCGAACTGACTGTCTTGACAGCAGTTGTTATACCCTGTAATATTGCACTCGCATAGAGTTTATCAAACATATGACTCAGCTTAATATGCCATTCACATTAAATTGAGTAAGTCACAGATTTTAGTTGTCTGAACTGTCTCTTTCTCACTCTTACTCTACTCAGCGCCTTCAGAATCTCTTTGAAATGAAATGATCCTACATTTGTATTTCTATTTGAATTGTTATTATTATTATTTATTTTTTACTACTTTTTCAAATACAATACAATTTCCGTTGATTGTTAAAAATCGTGTATAATATTTTTATATATGGATATTCATATAATCAAGGCAAAGACTTTTCTCGGCTTCCTCTCTGTTTAACGAGTGTTAAATGACATTTGTAGTAAAATTAAACTGATCCACTTTAAGCTACTGAGTCATACTTACATATGTATGTATATTCGAGAAAAAGTTACTTGAATTCATCGAGAATCACAAATTTGATTTTATTTCATCATATCGTCTCTCATCATCTGACATATATCATATATAATCATTTAATCATATAATATATAATCTCTTTAGTATATGTTCATATATTTAATATGGAAAAATAAAATAATAATAAATAATTTGAGATACAATTCTAGAATCTGAAGCTTAATAGCTTCATTTATAATATTTAATATCTTTTTCAGGCAAACTCTATTATATCACTTATCATTTTTGTTCTTTTTTTATAGGGTATTTTTCACGTCAGGCATCCTCTCACCTAGCGCAAATATTCTTGTCGATTTTACATTGGACTCAATTCTTTTTTTTTTTTTTTTTTATTGTATTTTTTTTTTTCGTTTTGGCCCAATTTCGCGAGCTGCATTAGAAGTGCGGCCCTCAGCAATTGAAATTTAATTGCTGTGCGTGCAAATTCGTTTCGTCCGAATAGTTCGTCAAAATTTGTAGCATTCGATATTCGGTATTTTGTGTTTTGGCTTCCGCACTCGATGTCGAGCACTGTCAAAGGCTTGGTTAATCATCAGCTTGAAGTCTGTGATTATACAAATCCATTTTCAACACTTTGTACGGCGAAACGTGTCGAATTCACGATTCGCACTCTGCCAACTGCGAACGCCCTATCGGCGACGTTATAGTTCCCGATTATGAAACTGCGAAAAACGATATTCAAAATAAGTTTTTTTCTTTCCGAATGTAGATTGTCGCCAGTTAAAATATTTATTTATTTATTTCTTTTTGTAAGTAAAAAACTTACCCAATGGAATGCACATTTTGAAAAGCATGAAATACGTGAATTTTCACAAAAGTCTTTAAAATCGATGGGATAGCATAAAATAAGATTAAGCAAATGGGGCTTTCACTAAACCATATTTTACTTGACCATTTTGAGGTCTCGCATGTGAAACTACCGAAAAACCTGAAGCACGTATTTCTATATGCAACATAAGAGTTGAGAGTGAAGCAGACATTCTCTGCTCGCTAGCTAAAAAGTTAGTTTATCATAGTACTGAATCAACGAATCAACATATTAGCTAGTTAATGGCTAGTAAATTAATCAGTCAAACTCAATCAATCATGAATTCATTCATCAGTCAATGAATCTCAAAGTCAATCACAAAATGTTTTTGCTCAGTCTATCAATCAATGATGTTTCTATATATACATCTAGTCTAGTCTAAACTAATTTAGTTTATTCTATTCTATTCTAGTCTATTCATGTTTTATCAAGCCGGTCAGTCAGTCAATCAGCTGAAAACTTTGTCAATCAATCAAGTGGTCTTTCAAGCTTTAAGTCATCTATGATTAACGTATCTGCGAGTCACTCAATGAATGAACACTTAGTCAAATTATCAATCAGTCCATATCGATCAATCATGTTATCAATCACATAGTTCCATCAGTCAGTTATATTGAAAGCCTATCAGAAAATAATTAGCTCAGTCTACCCATTAGTCAAATTGCAAATCAATCAATCAGTCATTCAGTTAAACAGTTTGTTAATCAACCAATCGGCCACTTTCTTTGTCAATAAATTTGTGAATCAGTCAGTCAATTATCCACTGAGCAGATATATCTATATAAGTTCAACCTCTAAATCAATAAGTTTGTTAATTATTCATATGACTTTGCATCCAGTTAGTCAGTCAGTCAATCAGTTGGTCTTCATCTGTCGTTCAACTCTACCTTTAATAAATCAATCAATCAAGCATATATATCGCAGTCATTCAGTTAATCAATCAGTAAGTCTGTCGGTCAACTATATTCCACTTTCAATCAATCAGTCAGTCAGATATATTTATATAATTTCAGTCACTCAGTTTATCAATTACTCAATAGGCAGCACAATCATATAGTCCATCAATCAGTTAGTCTTCATCCGTCAGTCAACCAAACTCTATCTTCAATCAGTGAAATAGATCTATTTAAATTCATTCACTCAGTTGGTCAATCACTTATTTGACTTCCCAATCGCTTATTCATCCAGTTAATCCAGTCAATCACATCGTTAGCCAGTTAGTCTTTCCGTTATCTGCAGTCGTTCAGGTAAACAATAAGTTCAAGTCAATCAATCAACCCGCTATATACATATATGTATATGTTGAAGCTTGAAAAGTTGATTGAAAACTTTGATGCGTTATAGGAAAACAATTAAGACAACGAGTGCCTAAGCCCTAGTTGAGCTGAAGCTAAGGAAAATATATTTGAAGTGCGATTATAGTTATGTTTGAGGCATTGGCCTCGCTTTGTGTGGCTTCTGTTGGCTTTGTGATAAGCGGATTCGGAGCAAATTTGAACAAGATAAATGCCGCTTAATTGCTGAGCAGCGAGCACTGAGCGCACTCGCTCCTAGAGCGTAGACAAAGGGAGACTGATATATGAGCAGATGAAGATTGAGCTGAAGATGGACGGACGGTGGACGACGAACGACGGACGATGGACGGATGACACCACAGAGAGATACCACATCAAATTATAAACGAAAGTTCCCAAACAATTTAATCAGCGGCGCACAACACGCCGAACACAGCAGACAGCGGGCAAATGACTGCTGAGGGGATACCAAAAGGGGGCGTGAAGTGGAGTGGGGGTGGAGTGGATGGAGTGGAATGGAGTGGAGTGTGTGTGGATTGAAGGCAACAAAAGACACAGACTGAGATGGCAGTCGCGTTGGCTGAAGCTGCTGCCTCTTAACGTTGCTCAAAGAAAAATCTTGTTAGATCTTTCAAAAATTCCTTGCCACCCAGCCACGGGCAATGGAACGAAACGGAACGGAACAGGCGGCGTGGAGCGGGGGAGTTGAACAAAACAAAAGACAAGAGAGACAAAAAAAAAAATAAAAAAGAACGTACCATAGTATAGAAAAGAACAAAACAGAACAAGAGCCGAATAAAACCGTACGAACCGAATGACGAAGATGGAGACGCAAGCACTGTCGGAAAATCGTTTAGATGGCTAAAGTGGAAAACTGAAAAGCGCACAAACTGCATCAGCGACGGCAACGGCGACGGCAACAACGAGTTGCTGATGAGCGCAAAGGGAGACGCAGTTGAAGCAGTTGAATCTGAAGTCGATGCCAGAGCCAGAGCCAGAGCCAGAGCCAGAGACAGAGCCACAGAAACAGTCGCAGCCACAGCCTCAGCCACAGCTCTGGAGCCACTGTGATTGGCATTGGGGAAACTTGTTACCAAGACACAAAAACAAAAGAGACGCAAAAGAAGCAGAGATGAGAAAATACAAAAATAAAAAAATAAAACACTAAAAGAGCAAAGTAAGCATACACACACACACACACACACACACACACACGCACACACGCACACAACAATGCTCAATTTGTACGATTTTCCAATACTGTACGCGCGCTGGGTAAACAGTCGAAATGGATTTGAGCCCAGTTCCCTATATGGCAATAAACCCTAGATCTAGAAGTTAATCATTATTTTTATAGCTATGGAGTGGATGAGAGGAATTTTGAACCAATTTCCTTAAGTTGGAAATTTAAAAGGAAATAATTGTAAGGGAAATGCTAAAGCTTTTTCCAGTAGACAACATATATACACACGATATATGATGAAGGTGTATATATACATATATCGCAAGTACTCCATTTTTTTTATGGCAATAGATAAAGTAGAAGACTTAAATATTAAAATAAATATTTTAAGGGCAAGGGAAAAGCTCTTTCAAGTAGTTTCAGGAGCTCTTTAAGGAACACATCAAATATGTATATATAATCGAGTGCTCAGTAAGTGCTCGAGTTGCTTTATATATATAAGGATTATATTCTAGATCGAAGGTACTCAATGTTCAATGCCAATAGGAAGGAGTCAGAGTAGAGAAGAGAATTATTTTTACTAATTCCCTTAAGACTTCCATTTCAAAATAAATATTATAAGTAAGCTCTTTCAAGCAGCTTCAAGTGCTCTTTAAAGGACACATCATATGTATGTATAACAGAGTCAGTCTTTGAGGATTATATATACTTGTTCAATGTAACAATGTTTAGAGAGTGAAAGAGAGAGTTAGAGGAAGACTTTTAGATAGAGTCTAAGTATTATAAAAACAGATAAAATTCGTCGCTGCTCATCAAGCAAATCAATAACAATAAAAATGAAAACTTTCAAGTTGAATTAAAAAAGTTGCAATTTTTTCGATCTATACATATATATATATATATATATTTTTTTTTTTTTTTGTTGGTTGCAGTAATTCGTGAAGCATCTTCCATGGCAGCTGTGGGCGGGATTAGGTTGGAACTGCTTTATAACCGCTCGACCGGTAAAGTGAACGACAAGTTGGGGTTTGGGGGCGACAGGTTGAGTAGAAGTTGAGTCAAGTTGAGCTAGGGGGAGGCTGGCAAGATTGTATGCGTGGCGTTAGTTGGGGGATGGCCAGGGAGAAGGGGATGGCTGCCAGGAATTGTGCAAATTGGGCAAAGTGCTTTGGCAGCAGACACATGCGCTCACATGTAAATCCTTTGCTATATTTTTGTCGTTTAACGGCAATTGGGCAACTTAAAAGGATTTGCCGTTAGATTGCCAGCGAGGGGGTGTGGTGAGTCGGGGCTTATGCTAGGTAAGAGCAGTCCTTTGTGCACGCGATACGTATTCAATTTAAGCGCGGAAATTGCAAAAACGCCGGGGCGACAAAATGGGGTTTGCTTGATATTCGCTTACCTGTCAAAATCCGAGCGCAGCAGATGCGACGGCGGCGACAGCTTCTCGGCCGGGCCGGCTTGTTGTAATCCGTGTTCTAGTTGCGCCGGCGCAGCGAGCGAGAGAGACAGAGAGACAGAGAGAGAGAGAGAGGAAGCTGGAGAGCAAGAGTCCTGTAGCAGTTGCATTCAAATTGACGGCCTGCCGCAACGAGTCGCGGGCCAGGACAGGTCAGTGCCGTAGTTAGGGCCAATGTTGGAATAGGATTAGGAGCACAGACAGTGCCCACTGGCAGTGGCAGCGGCAACAGGTAGGCAAACGCGCCAAGCATGTCATGCCAAATGCCCACACACACACACACACACACATGCACGCATGTACATGAACCATTAAAATAAACCGAAACCAAAACCAAAAACTGAAAAAAAAAACTTATGAGAAATCTCTCACTCACACACAAAACTTGACGATAGACTACGCACAATTGCTGAAAGAACGAACGTTAGGTACGGTAAAAAAAATTAAAACAAAAATGAAAACAGCGCGAAACGAAAACTGAAACTTGCGCGCGCGATTCGCTCTGAGTAAAAGGCGTAGGGAGAGAGCGAGAGCGACCGCGTGTTGTTGTTGTTGTTGCTGCTGTTGCTGCTGCTGCTGCTACTCAATAGAGTGCGACTGCGACGGCGTGCCTTTGAAAAGCAACTGAGGCGGCAGCGACGCGACGTCGCTTCTTGCCAACTCTGATTGTGCGCGGCGACGGCAGCGGCGTCGCAGCCAACGCAAGCGACACGTATGTAAGTACGTAAGTGAGTAAGTATGTTGCCTGACGTTGAAGTCTTTTGTTTTTTTTACTTTTTATTTTCCTTTGCTTTGTTGTTGTTGTTGCTTGGAGAAACAGTGTTGGAAAACACGGGCAGCACAGGTGTGGCTCTGCCGGCAACAAACTTATGCTAAATTTAAACAAAATACTATGCATCTATCTCTCTCTCTCTCTCTCTCTCTCTCTCTCTGTTCGTTTCAAAATTTCTTCAGCTATATATGTACGTAGTTAGTCATGTCTGTATGTATTTCTTGTGCTTTCGATACAGAACCAGTTTCGATTGCTGCGCAAAAAAAAATAATAATAAAAATAAAAATAAAAATAAATCCGCCGCGTTGCGTTGTTCTTTTTTGTTGTTGTTATTGTTATTGCTTTGCTTTCTATCAACATCTTCTTGCATTTTGTTAATTTCGTTTATCATAATTCCTTGCTTATGCTATTTGTTATTTATAAATTTTTGTAATACACACACATACACACACACACACACATTCATACATACAATTTGTAGGCGCATAAAATCTGTCTGTGATTCTTACGATCAACTTTTGACGTTGCTTTTGTAAGCCACATTCTTTTTCTTTTCTTCTTCTTCTTCTTCTTGTTGTTGTTGTTGTTTGAAATCGGGTCGACAGCGTCGCAGTCGCTGCTTAGTTATTCTATACAGCGCTCAAAGGCGTGCATGTGTGTGTGTTTGTATGTGGACAAACAGGTATCATACATAAATATGTATGTAAATAGACAGAGATAGAGTGAGAGCACGCTTGGACAGTGAGAGTTAGAGCAAGAAAGAGAGTGCAAGCGATAGCAAGACCAAGAGAGCAGGAGAGCGAGAGCGAGTGAGACAGAGAGAGAGAGAGAGAGAGAGAGAGAGAAAGAGTCGTCGTCATCATAATGCTCATCTATGTATACGACGGCTAACAACCTGTCGTCTCTTTGCCTCTTTTCACCTTTCTTTAGGTCTGCCTGCGCCGCGCCGCGCCGTTGCCTGTGCGCAGTGTCTTGAGGCGTTTGCTTTGCGCGTTCATTCGTTTCATTTCATAGCATAGCTAACACACACACACACACACACACACCGACACAGATATAGGCAGAAAACATCATTACCATGCTCATTATCATGTTGAATATAATCGTAATTATCTAGTTGATCGTTCGTATGCCTCACACTGCTAGCCTAGCATCGTTCCTTATTCCTAATCTTTATTCACTTTTCTAGCAACAGCCACGCTTAACTTACTCGCTCTCCCTCTGTCTCTGCCTGTCTCTTTCTAGCTGTCTGCTTTATTGGCTGAGCTGACGACGCAGTTAACCGGCTAAAGGCTAACTGTGAGCCACATCAATTAATCATCCGCTCGATCACAACTTTTAACTCTCCACCTACACAGCAGAGCGAAAGAGAGGGAGAGAAAGAGATAGGGAGAGGGAGAGAAGCTTCTTTTAGTTCTTTTCTTTCGATTCTATCGCTCTGGGTGGGTTTGGGGCAGCGTGTAGGTGGTTTGGGTTGGGCTGCGCTTCAGATTTGTTGCAACTAAAGCTAAAGAGAAAAAACTTGACTTGATTTTTTTTTTTTTGCCACGCTTAACGATTGACAGCAACAGAGTCCGTCGTCGACGTCAAATTAGAAAATTAGTTGCACAGTCTACAAAACTTGTTTATTGGCTTTCTAACCGCGTCGAGTTGAGTGGAGAGACGACATCTGCATATGTACACACACACACACATACGCACACACACACACACACACACACACAGGCATTCCTACACACACATGAAATTATGATAAACTGACAGCTGGGAGAGTTGGCACTGGCAAGTTCTGGACTGGAGCTCGATGACTACAAGCTCTACCTGATTTTCAACTTGTGAAACAACAGTTAACAAAAAAAAAAAAAGAAAAAACAAGAAAGAAACAAATCTGTAAACTTAATAAAAATGGATAATAATTTTTAAAGAAATTTGACGAGCTTTACTGCTGCTGCTGTTGCTGTTGCTGCTATTGCTGCGGTCGTGTTGCACATACATAAATTGTAGGAAAAGCTTTAGCATTTGTGGAATAATTCTTTGTGAAATTGTCATGGTACTGCCAAGATGATTTACGGCCCGCTGGCCTACAGCCTCATTTATCATAAGCCAAGAGGCATTCTAAGCCACATTCTCTAGCGGCGATTGGGCTTGCGATTTGTTGCTCCCCTCCCCTCTATCTCTATCTCTCTATTTCTCTCTCTCTCTCTCACACACACTCTATCTATCTCTATCTGTCTGTATGTTTGTCAGCTTTCACCTTGGCTGCAAATGGCTGCAGATTTGCAAATCATTCGCTTCCGCTTGTTTGGCTGCCTGTTTATCCTGGCTAGAATTGTGAAGAGCTCGTTCCACAACGTTTTGTTTACGTTTTTGGTGACGCTCTGGTCAAATGCAAAACCACTTTTGTCTTTCTCTCTTTTCTTTTTTTTTTTTTTTTTTATTGCTCTCGGCCTGAACGGGCTGGCAGTTAACGCTCTAGGTCTGGGACTTGGTCTGGGTCTGGGTCTGGGTCTCTCTACAAGCGCTTAAAAAAAAAAAAATCAAAATATATATATGTATATAAGAAAAAAAAAATAAATAAAGACTGGTTTTCCACGTTGGCCCCGTGGCTAAAAAGGAAGTTGCTCGTAAAGTGGCGAAAGCCGCCAGCGACAACAACAACAACAACAACAATGTTTGCTAGCAAATTCTGCGACGCTTTCTTTCTATGCTTAATTTGCCTCGAACTCAAATTTGGTTTTCGGTTTTTTCGGTTTTGGTTTTTCAGTTTTAGTTTTTTGGTTTTGGCCCTCTGCTGCCGCCACTGGGCCGCTGTTGTCTTTTGCTTCAGTTTATATATATTCATATATATACATATATACACATTTATATCGAGTTAATTGTAATCCTGTTTTTATATATAATTTTAATTTATTTTTTTTTTTTTATTTTTTTTTTTCTTAGGTAACTTCACTGCACACTTGAAAATTATTTTGAAAATATAGCTAAACTATTTTCACAGCAAAAAAATTATATAAATGAATTAATTAATTAATTACTTGAACAGGAGCAGCACACTCACAACTTAAAAAAAAAAAAAAAAAAATTATTTAGTAGAAACAACAAAATAATTTGAATATTATTTGCCGGCTTTTTGGAGCATTGCAAAATTTGACAATTGACATTTACTTCGGTGTTTGTTTTTCTTCTTCTCTTCTTTAAGATTTTGTATCTCTTGTTGTTGCTGTTTCGCAATTTGTGTTCGAGTTTTGAGTTAGTCTCCCAACACTGGAGACGGCGACGATTGGGCACACGTTGCTGGGGCTTTGCTTTGCCGCGCTGCTTGACCGTTCACGACAACGCTCCGAGAGCGACTGATGCGCTGGCCACAGCGCCAGCCAAGTGGAACCTCCCGACACAGCAGCTCAGCACCAGCGACTGCTTCGCAACATGTTGCCAACGGCAACAACAACAAGCGCTGCGACAGCGCCAGAAAACCCAAAGCAGTTGGCTGTTGAGCGCCGGTTGCGCTCGTCGACAGAGGCGTCCACATAGAGGGGGCCTAACTCGAGTTCGATGATGTCAAGCCAGCACAGAGATTTAC
>JAWNPR010000061.1:3235000-3237500 GCA_035047405.1 Drosophila stalkeri | reverse complement strand
AGAACAATCCAAGCATAAAACTCGTCCGGAACAATGTCAAGCAAAACTCAGTCTTCATCAGAGACAAAATTCGAGCTTGATCGAATTGCCGGCTCAGTTGGCTCAGTGTTGGCTCGCAACATGTTGGCTCGCTTGGCAGAGGCAGCATGTTGGCCTGAACTGAACTTTGACACGACTGCAACAGGTTGCCTGCCCTTGGCAAGAAGTGTTAGCAAATATGGTGGCATTCTCTCAGCGGCTTAAGCGACTTAAGGCAGCTGTTTCGCTTATTTCCATCTAATTTGAGGCGCACATTTATGGTGCTGAGAAACCCCTTTGGCAAAACATGCGAGCGACTCGCGCCTGATAAAGGCCTCAAATGCAAATACACTTACTTCCGATATTTTCATCGCAATTCAGTATTAATTGGCTGTGAACAAAGGTGTGTGCATTGCCATTGGCTATACATACATGTATACATACATACATACATACATACATACATACATACATTCATACATACATACATAGGTGTATTATAATCCAGTTGCAGTGATTGCCCAAGTGACATCACCGACGGTTACGAGTTATTTAGAAACAAAATAAACAAACAATTTGTCGCATTACACAATTGAATCAGGTATTGTTGGCACTTTTCCATTTAAATATTTAGCAAGCAATTAAAACAGAAGGTGTTCCGGAGACAGACTTTTTTCATAATCACATGAATGCCTGCTTCCGCTTCTCTGCACTCTGTTTAGTGGGAAGATGAATTGGCTTTGAGCTAACAAATCTTGCAGAACCCTCAATTAAGCCAAGGCCAAAGATCGATCCACTAGAGTGTGACTCGCTCAGATATCATCATTCTATTGTATCTAGAAATATAATATACATCTGGTCAAAGTCGAATGTATTTAGCTTTCACTTTCAAAATGTTATTTTTGAGAATTATGTTATCTCGCTCCTTGGTGTCCATAGCTATAAAGATATATATATATGTATATATATATATATATATATATATATATATATATATATATATATATATATATATATAATTTTATATACATATAGTATACAATGACAATCGATTCTACCAAGATCAAATCGCGCACATTTTGACCGCACCCTCATAAACAAATCATTATTTACTTATCGAATGCTTTCAGCTGTACTCACACAGAGTAAACAACGTTGCGTGAGTAAATCTGCAATAGACTCACACTTTACTCACATTTAAATCACATTTATTTTATATCATTTTGAATAAACAAAAATTTTTTATTCATTTCGTGAAAGGCTAAGAAAGATTTCGATGGAGGGCTATGACCATTTAACAGATATATATAGATATGCGTACCTTTCTTCTATATATTTATGCTTTTCAAGACAGAAGCCAATATTCTTTTATTTTAAAGAGAAGATTTTAGATTTTATTAAGGGTTTACGGTGAATGTAAAGGGGAGGCGCTAACCTGATAACTCACAGTGTATTTATATATGAAATTACCTTATTATATATGCCTATATATTGAATATCCAAGTATTAAGTCTTATTTTGTTTGCCTATTATTTTAATTTAGAGAGATTTCTATATTTTTAATTTTGAGAGATATCTATAGATATGGAGTTATTTTCCTCTATTTATTTAGTTACAATATTATGTGTGTATGTATGTTTACCTATTAATATCTAAGTAGACCATTTTCATTAATTAAGCATTATTATTAAATTTATTATTATTATACCCTGAACCCATTGAAAATGGGAATTCAGGGTATAATGTTTTTGTGAAAATGTATGTAACAGGCAGAAGGAGACGTCGCAGACCCCATAAAGTATATATATTCTTGATCAGCACAAAAAAATAAGTTGATATAGCCCTGTCCGTCTGTCCGTCCGTCCGTCCGTCCGTCCGTCCGTCCGTCCGTCCGTCCGTCCGTCCGTCCGTCCGTCCGTCCGTCTGTCCGTCCGTCCGTATGAACGTCGAGATTTCGGAAACTACAAAAGCTAGAGAGCTGAAATTTTACACGAACACTCGTATCTTAGTTACGCAGTACAAGTTTATTTTGTTTTTTCGATAACTCATCCCATTCCTTAATTATCGATAAAAAATCGAAAATTCGTTTACGTTTTTTAGGTTTTTCGAGCATAACTTCTACACCGTTTTAGCTAGAGACTTCAAATTGTATATTTAGATAGATATTATGGATACGCAGATTTTGTAATTTTCAGATTTTAGATGCCACGCCCCCTTCGCCCCCAATTTGAAAAAAACGTATTTTAAATACTAGAGACTTGTAATTTGGCAAATGGATAAATTTGAATGCTATTAATATATTGTGAAAGTTTCATGACGATAGTCCATCTAGAAACGGAGTTATAAGCGTTCAAAGTACAGCCCATTCCACCCCCAACCGTCGGCAGCAACTGCGCGGTTAGCAGAGCGCGCTCTTATACGTGCGTAAAGAAGAAGAATAATAATTTCTTTACAGGGTTCAGGGTATCTCGTAGTCGAGTCG